>JAOCZM010000064.1:0-25731 GCA_026122235.1 Vinca minor
AAATCTAGGGAACCCAGATCTCACAAGAGGTCCAAACATGTACTACGGCGTGCTCACCTAATCCGCGAGATTATAGAAAGAGGTGATGCGCATATATGTAGTAGATTCGCAGACAATGTCGCCGATCCACCGACGAAGCCACCGTCAGCAGCCAGCAAAGATGATCGCCACACTAGCTCCACGGGTATCCGATATCCGAGGGCCGATCTTTTCTTTAGAGACAGCTTATTAGTATGCCCTTGACAATCGTCGCCCAAATTACTTTTTATGCCGTGGCTTTTTATTTTGTCAATCTAGCAAACAAGAAAAAAAATTGTGCGTAGGTACACCGAATCGGGAGAAGAACCTTTTGCTCCGATACCACCCGACGAAGAACCGCAAGGTTTGACTTAAGTTTGAGCCCCGATCTTTCTTCAATTCTCGAACTAGTTTCTATGGGAATTTAATCAACGCAACACTAAGTGAGGTTAATTAACAATGGAGATCAAACACCACAACTAGAGAAACAAGCTAGTTGATACAATAATTCAAGAATGACTCGAATTTCTATCTAAGTTCAAACACGAGAAGCTAAGGAATAACCTTACCAAAATATCAATGTATCTAACGTAAATATTAAAGTGGCCGTAAATCTCCCTTAAGTAGGGTTGAGATTTCTACTACAACCAATAAAAGAAATAAGAGTCCTTAAAGGTTTAGTGACTCTTGAAAACAAATAAGAGTCCTTGAAGCAAGAGACTTCTTGAATAACAACTTGCTATCAAGTAACTAACTAACAAAAAAAGGTGGCGGCTAGAATATCTTCTAACTACTAAACTGATGAAGAGTCCTAGTCGCACTAGGACTCTTTATTAACTAACTAACCAACACATGGACAACATGTCCCTTTATTATAGCAATCTCTTGCTATTACACTACTGAATATTAAATAACAATACTAAAAATAGTTAAAGTCTAGAATAGTCTAGAATAGGCTAAAATAGACTTTAATATGTAAAAAAGACTAAAATGCCCTTTAGCCACTTTGCTTGTTTGAGCCGTGTTGAACACTTGTAAAACTTAAGAGGGTGAATTGAATGTCTTCCTCTAGGTGAAGCTTAGCTTCCTCTTTAGTTTTGATACTTCGGATTAATGATGATACTTTGTCCATTGTCATCTTTGCCCTTGATCTTGTAATTGGTCCTCAAGCGTTCTCTAGGGGGTCTTTGAGTAGGGGCCGCCATTGGTATAATCCCGTATCATCCCCTCCCCTTAGAAAAGCATGATTCGTCCCCTCGAATCATCTTCGTGATCAGCTCCATAATCTATATCAAAATCAAAAAGGAGATAAGTCGAAACGCTAAAAGTAGAATGAACGCCATACTTACCTTTGAGATCTATCTTGTATGCATTATCATTGATCTTTGAAATAACTTGAATGGTCCATCTCCTCTCGGATGCAATTTACTTTGTCTTTCCTTTGGAAATCTATCTTTCCTAAGATGTAACCAAACCCAATCTCCAACTTCAAAACAATGTTGCTTTCTACTCTATTGACCTGCTTTTGAAATTTGTGCATTTTTTCTTCTTAATGCTCTCGTAACATGTTGATGAAGTTGTTGTATATATTCTGCCCTAGAATCACCTTCTACATTATAATACTCATCAACAGTAAAGAAATTAGATCCAACTGGGGTTAAGGGGTTAAAGCCATAAACAATTTCAAATGGAGAATTATTCGTAGTAGAATGTAAAGTTCTATTGTAAGCAAATTCAAGCAATAGGTAAACATTCTTCCCACCTTTTTAAGTTCTTTGAAATTAAAGCTCTAAGTAACACCCCTAAAGTTCTATTTGTTACCTCGCTTGTCCATCGGTTTGGGGGATGGCTAGATGTTGAAAATAGCAATTTAGTCCCCCAATTTACTCCATAATGTCTTCCAAAAGTAACTCAAGAACTTTATGTCCCTATCACTTACTATGGTTCTCGAATCCCATGAAGCCGCACCACCTCTTTTTAGGAATAAATCCGCAACATGACTTGCAGTCGCTTGTTTTCCTACAAGGAATAAAGTGCGACATTTTAGAAAAAACGATCTACGACAACCAAGATACTATCATTACCTCTTTTGAGACTTCTGCAAGCCTAAGATAAAATCCATGGATAAGTCAATCCATGGTGAAGAGGGAATGGGTAAAGGCATGTATAATCCATGAGCTTTGCTTGTACTTTTAGCCTCGTTTACATTTAATGCAAAGTTCACATATTTTCCTAACATCCCTCGTCTCATTTTAGACCAATAAAAGTGTTCTTGTAAAATATCGAAAGTTTTAAGAACACCAAAATGACCCATTAAACCGCCACAATGTGCTTCTCTAACAATTAATTCTCTAATAGAACATGAAGGTATGCACAATCTATTGCTTTTAAACAAGAAATCTTCAAATCTAAAAAAAGAATTTTGAGCCGAGAGCTCACATTTAGCATATAAATCTGAAAATTCTAAATCATCCTTATATAATGCTTTGATATGATTAAACCCAAGTAATTTAGCATGCATTAAAGAAAGCAAAGTATATCTTCTAGATAGAGCATCAGCAACGATGTTTTCTTTACCTTTCTTGTATTTGATGATGTAAGGAAAAGTATCGATAAAGGAAACCCACCTTGCATGTCTTTTTATTCAACTTACTTTGGCCTTTAAGATACTTTATGGACTCATGATCGGTATGAATAACAAATTCTCTTGCGATCAAGTAGTGTTGCCAAGTCTCCAAAGCTCGAACAATGGCATATAACTCCTTATCATAAGTAGGATAATTGCTCAAGCATTGCTTAATTTCTCGCTAAAATATGCTAAGGGCTTACCTTGTTGTTGCAAAACAGCCCTCTATACCTAAACCCGAAGCATCACATTCAACTTCAAACATTATATCAAAATTAGGTATAGCTAAAATTGGAGAACAAGTAAGTAATTGTTTCATCTTCTCGAAACATTCTTCTTGCGGCTTGTCCCAAAAAGAATGAGACGCTCTTTCTTCATTACTTCATTTAATGGGGCAGCCATCGTGCTAAAAATCACGAATAAAACGCCTATAAAAGCTTGCCAACCCATAAAACGATCTAACTTGTGTCACACTTGTTGGTCTCGCCACTCTTGAATGGCTTGAATTTTTAACCTGATCAACACAAATACCTTGAGAACTAACTATATAACCAAGAAAGTTAACCGAATTAGTGCAAAAAACACACTTTTCAAGTTTAGCATTAAGGTTTGTTCTCTTAAAATAGTAAAAACAGCTTTAAGATGTTCTAGATGCTCTTCTAAGCTTTTACTATAAACAAGAATATCATCGAAATAAACTACAACAAACTTGCCAAAACAATGTCTAAATATGTAGTTCATTAATCTCATGAAAGTACTAGGTGCATTAGTAAGACCAAAAGGCATAACAATCCATTCATATAATCCATATTTAGTTTTAAAAGCAGTTTTCCATTCATCACCTTCTTTCATTTTAATTTGGTGATAGCCTTGAGTTAAATCAATTTTAGAAAATATCAAAGCGCCACTTAACTCATCTAGCATATCATCTAAGCGAGGAATCGGATGTCTATATTTAATAGTTATTTTATTAATATCACGACAATCCGTACATAATCGAAAAGTCCCTTCTCTCTTAGGTACTAAAATGACAGGACTAGCACAAGGACTTAAAGATTCTCTTTACCTCGCTCCTTTTCAAGGAGTAAATCGACTTGCCTTTTGTATTTCTCGGTCTCATCCGGATTGGCTCGTAGGGCAGCCTCGCTTTGGCAAACTTGCTCCCTGAATGAAGTCGATTTGATGCTCGATTCCTCGACCGAGGCAGCCCCCTCGGCAATTGTTCGGGAAACACGCTCTGAATTCCTTCAAAAGATCAAAAGCAAGACTAGGAAGAGAAGATGATGTTAGATCACAAAAAAAATTATTAGAAAGGAGAGACCTTTCTGGCTTTCTAATACCAAAGAAAACAAGTGGTTGTTTTGCTCGTATTGCTCTCATCTACCTTTCCCTGGCTAATAAACAAACACTATTTTCTCTCTTTTGTGGAACTTGCCTTTTGTCTCACTAAGCTCACGGCTTTTACCTCATTTTTCCTCTCGGTTTTTACCTCAAGGGTCGGGACACTCGCTTTTTCCCCTCACTCTCTTTTCTCTGCTTTTCTCTTTTCTCTCTATTGATGGCCATTTGTGTATGTATCTCACAAGCTGCATTTAAAGATAAAGGAATGAGTTTAAACTTTAAATCATCCTTTTGAAGTAAATATGTATTTTCTCTACCCATGTGATTTGCACTTCGATCGTATTGCCATGGCCTTCCCAAATGATGTGACTTGCGAAACTATCTAGACTACATCACATAAAATCGAGTCCTTATATCTCTCGATCTCGAACTCTATCTCAACTTTCTTATCCACCTTGATTTCACCATTATTATTCAACCACGATAATTTATAAGGCATAGGATGTGCCTTACATGGTAAATCAAGTGCGGAAACCATATCATAAGAGCAAACATTAGTACAACTTCCATTATCAATAATGACTAAAACAGATTGTCCTTTTACCTCACATTTGATTTGGAAGAGATTACTTCTATGTTGGTGAAGATCATCCAAAGGTTGAGAATGAAGAAGTTTCCGTGTAACCAAAATTGTACCACTTCCCGAATCTTCCGCAATGTGTTCGGTTTCTTCCTCAAAATTGGGTGTCTCGGATTCTTCATCACTTACCCACGATCCATCGTCCAACATTATCATGTTACTCTTGTTAGGGCAGTCCCTAGCAATATGTCCTTTTCCCCTACATTTAAAGCATTCACGAGGCACAAATGGAGTCGAATTTACCTTTGTATTGTCTTGGATTTGATGGGATTTGAGACCTTACCGCCCCTAAACTGTCCCTGGGGCTGTTTTTGCCCTCATAAAATACCTCTTTGCCCTTGCTTTGGCTCGGCAAAACAGTAGAAAATTGCTGAGTTGAATTCGCTCCTCCAAGCTTGGAAAGTTGCCGCTTTGCATTTAAGCTATTTTTCCTTTTGTTGCCTTTCAATTTGCTCAAGATAATATAACATGGCAGTAATATTATCAAGGTTAGCACGTTCTACCTTTGTCCGGATTTTTGTCATTTAGGCCAGCCAAGAATCGAGCCATTGTTGCCTCATCACTTTCACAAATATCAGCGCGAATCATTGCAATTTCCATGACTTTGTAGTATTCATAGACGGATTTGTCGCCTTGCTTTAATCTTTGTAGACGGTTGTAAAGTTCCCTTAAGTAATTTAAAGGAACAAAACGTCGCTTGATAACCGCCTTCATCTCTACCCAAGTGGAAATTTTCGGTTGTTCCACTTTTGCCCTTGTTTCGGATTCTTTGTCCCACCAAATGGATGCATATCCATAAAACTCCATGGCTACTAACCTTACTTTCTTTTCTTCCGAATAGTTATGAACAAAGAAAAAACATGGTTAATTTTACTTAATCCAATCTAAAAATAACTCGGGATCATTTGTACCTTCAAAAGCTGGGAATCTTGGTCTTGATGGAACCAAGATCGCATCAACTTGCCGAATGTAGTCCCCCTCTTCTCGACTGAAATATCGGATTGTTGTTAAATCGATTTGCTTGAATTGCCGGGATTGCTTGATTTACCACATTTACCCTCGCAATTGTGGTGCCCTTGGTGGTTCCATGTTCTCAACCCTTTGATCATGATTCTCGTGATTGTCTTGTTGAAGACATCACTGATTTGCAATTTGTTGAACATTATTATTTGTTGCGCCATTTGTCCTTGCATCGCATCCATTCTTCCCGCCATCTCCGCCTATCATTTGAAGCAATTTTTCCATATCGAAGTTTCACTTTTCTTTTGACGGAGATCCTTCATAAGACATTGTTATAAGATAAAAAAACAAAAAGAAAAACACTCAAAAAACGTTAGATAGCAAAGAAAGTTTCACTATTCTAACACTTCATAGTCAACGCAACAAGTTAGGAACCCATTCTTTAAATCTAGAGTTTGAAGTTCTATACGAGCGGTATAGAACTTCAAACTCTAGATTTAAAGAATGGGTTCCTAACTTGTTGCGTTGACACAAGGCTGAAAAATAAGGAAAGAAATCCTATCTTTGACCTAAACAAAAAGCTTTAGAAAGAAAAAGATGAAGAAACGAATTCCTAATCGAGAAAAGAAACCGGTTCTTGATGATCTTGATCTTCTTGATGTTCTTGATCTTGTTTGCTTGAATTTTCCCTTGATTTTGTCCGATGTTATCAAGTATGTATTTCGGCTCAAAATAACAAGGAGGAACGTTTGCCAATTCTTGGACGAAGCTGTGTTGCTTTCGTTGATCAAGAAGTTTGTTATTGGCTTTATAGTTCGCTATTCAATCTATACTAACTTGGCTGCCAATTTCTTTACACCAAGAGGCTTTTTCTTATTGACAATCGGTTGCCCAAATTACTTTTTATGCCGTGGCTTTTTTTTTTTTTTTTTTTTTGTTATTTTGTCAATCTAGCAAACAAGAAAAAGAATTGTGCGTAGGGGCACCGGGAATTGTAGAAGAACATTTTGCTCTGATACCACCTGATGAAGAACCGCAAGGTTTGACTTAAGTTTGAGCCCGATCTTTCTTCAATTCTCGAACTAGTTTCTATGGGAATTTAATCAACGCAACACTAAGCGAGGTTAATTAACAAATGGAGAGTCGAAACACCACAACTAGAGAAACAAGCTAGTTGATACAAGAACTCAAGAATGAATGAATTTCTATCTAGAAGTTCAAACACGAGAAGCTAAGGAATAACCTTACCAAAATATCAATGTATCTAACGTAAATATTAAAGTGGCCAAATCTCCCTTAAGTAGGGTTGAGATTTCTGTTACAACTAATAAAAGAAATAAGAGTCCTTAAAGGTTTAGTGACTCTTGAAAACAAATAAGAGTCCTCAAGAAGAGGGACTTTCGAATAACAACTCGCTATCAAGAACTAACTAACAAAAAAAGGTGGCATGGCTAGAATATCTTCTAACTACTAATCTATGAAGAGTCCTAGTCAGCACTAGTGACTCTTTATTAACTAACTAACCAACACACTGGACAACATGTCCCTTTATTATAGCAATCTCTTGCTATTACACTACTGAATATTAAATAACAATACTAAAAATAGTTAAAGTCTAGAATAGTCTAGAATAGAGCTAAAATAGACTTTAATATGTAAAAAGACTAAAATGCCCTTTTAGCCACTTTCGCTTGTTTGAGCCGTGTTGAACACTTGTAAAACTTAAGAGGGTGAATTGAATGTCTTCCTCTAGGTGAAGATTAGCTTCCTCTTTAGTTTTGATACTTCGGATTAATGATGATACTTTGTCCATTGTCATCTTTGCCATTGTCTCTAGGGGGTCTTTGGAGTAGGGTTGCCGTTGGTATAATCCTGTATCATTTTGCCTCTAGATCCTCCATCCATTTATTGAGATAATCCAGTTAACTAGGACCCTAAGTTTTTGCCGGCGGATATCACAAATTATCCTTCGCGCCTCACCGGATAGACACGTATGTACAACTTTGGCATGTCCCATACTAATGTCGATCTAGGCCTTGACGAGGGCCAAACTTAGGAAGGCACTAATTAATATTTAATTGAGGGGTTTTGTTTTTAACAATCTCTACCCGAAAAAGCATAAAATAAAACAGTTTATGCTTATATACATATGCATCCAATACATAAAAATAAAAATGCAATAGTAATCGCCATATCCTATTCGGTTTTTCCAAGCCAATGGAAAAACTGTGAAGTCAATCTAAGGGTGTGAAAAGAAAACATTCTATTTTACACCGTCTTGACCTTCAGGTGGTTGTCTCCAAATCATCATCACAGGTGTACCTTCTCCTAATCTAGAATTACATAATTCTAAGGAAACCTCGAGTTACATTCGGGGGATTTGATGAGAAGAGAATTACAACTTTTGATAAAAAGAGATAGGCACGATTCGCAGATCGTATTAATAAAATAAACCAACAGAGTAAAGGCGATTACTATGCATCATGCTCAACTAACATAACAATTTATGAAAAATGAGCAACCAGCAAAATGAACATTTCATATTCTGCTTTGATCTCGTGGATCGGCCACTCCCGCTCTGGCCGATCGGGTAAATCTGACCGACTGAACCGACCTATCTCCCAATCGTCCGAACAGAGATACTGAGAGTACTCGGTTGACCATAACATACATTGCGGTCGACCGAAGATCTCGACTCTCATACATACAAAATGATGCAAAAACATGTCATACATGATATACAACATTTCTAGCAATCCTAAGGCATGCAAAATATAGATTCATAATCCATATTAAAATACTATAGCACATTAAGTCTATAGGGTACTCGTGAGTGGCTCTGATACCACTGTAAACACTATACTAGGCGGCCAAACTAGCTAAAGATAACAAACATGTGAAGAGACCTTGAAGAATTATGACTCTTAATAACTAACTAACTAACACTTGGACAACATATCCTTTATTATAGCAACACTTGCTATATGCGCCTAATATATTAAATAAACTAGCCGAAATAAAATTAAAGTCTAGTATAGACTTTAATTGTGCAAATGACTAAAATGACCCTATAAGCCTTTATGCTTGTTTGGGCCGAATTGTATATCTTGTAGACTTAAGAGTTGAACTTGAATATCATGTTCTAGATGTAGATTAGCTTCCTCTTTAGCTTTCAACTCTCGAATCAATGCAGAGATGTCTTGATCTACTTTCCTAGTTTTTTCTCTAGTCATTGGACCTTGAATGTTGGATAAAGGATGTTTGATATAAGTAGATGGTCCCGCGTCAAAGAGTCCAACTTCTTCAAGGACACTTCCTTTTTATTATTGTTGTAGCCGAAATTCCTCTATTTAAGAGTGATTTTCAGCCACCTTATTATTGACGTTAGATATATTGATATTTTGGTTAAGGTTATTCCTTAGATACTTATTTATGAATTTCTGTTAGAACTTTATATTTTCCTTGAGTTACTGTATCAACGAGATAGTTTCACTCGTCATGCTGTTTCACCTTCATCATACTTTAGCCTTTCTTTAGAGTTGCGTTGAGTAAATTCTCATTTGAAACTATTCGAGATAGAAAAAAGATCTGCTAAAAGCCGAACCTTGACTTAAAAACCTCTCGGTTCCGCATCAAAGTATTTCTTCTTCCTCTCTCTTACCACCGCCCCTCCCCTCCCCTCTCACTTTTACCACCCCACCCCACCCCACCCCGCCCCGCCTCGCCTCGCCCCGCCCCAATCCCCTCTCTCACTCTCTCTATGTTTCCAGCCCAAAATTTCTGCAATTTTTGGCGAAGAAACAGTCCAGTTCCATCAAATTGCCAGAATTTGGTATTCTCATCTCATATCCTAAATACTCTCGGTCTCGAAATATGAACAAACTGATATGGTTTTCTTGCCACAACGTCACTTTTCTTATCAAATTGCCATTATTTCCTCTTTAATTCAACAAAATCAACAAGAAAAAAAAACCCATAAAAGAATCGGAGTAAAGTTGACTTCTTTTGCCCTATTAAGAAGAAGGGTAAAAATAAATCCTGCTCCGTCTGTCAACCGAAAACAAAAAGACATAATCTTTCCAACAGAAATACAAATTCCCACTTAAAATTCACCATTAAACATAACCAAAATTGCAGATGTTTTCAAACCCACCTTCATCATAAGCCCACATTTATGAAAATTCACAACAAAAAAAATTCAAGAAATGAACTCACAGAGTATTAGCATGATGAATTCACTCTCCAACAAATCCAAATCACATGCAAGGAAAATATCATAGTTAGAGTCATAGGTGACACCAAAGGCTGCCGCATTCGCCTTCAATTTGACTCTACGGGGTTTTTAATGAAGTAGATTGCCAAGTGGGTTTTGATTTTGCTATTGTTTTTTCTTGAATTTGCTGCAGTTGGAGATAATGGTTTTTATTTTTTTATTTTTTGGAAATTGAAAGAAGGCGGATGAAGGGGACGACAGAGAAGGTGGATTGAAGTATGGTAATTTTTGGTAATTATGAAGCAAATTTTAGCTGAGAAAGTGGATTGCAGCAATCATTCTCTAATTTTTTGTAGCAGATTTTTGGTAATTTAGCAAAAAAAAAGGTAATTTTGAAGTCTTGTGGTTTTTTTTTTTTTTTTTATAATTTTGCTGCAACATTCTTAATGCTGATATAAATAAATGAGGATTTACGAGGCTAAATGGTAATGGTTGGGGGACGTCTGGGGCCATTTTCCCCTTTTTGAAAGATATTTAAAACATTTTAAAGATATTAGACATTAGCCAACACTTAATATATGTTTTGAAAAACCTTTTCAAAGATTGAATCAAGGAAAAAAAGATGGTTTTGATAACATGAGTCATGCAAACCACTCATAACATAGTATTTGCATAAATAATCATAATGATTCCAAGCATCAACCGCGTTGATAACTTGCACATCCATTTCACCCTTAGGTAAATTAGGAGAATCATCACTCTAGAATCTCACAAGATTCAGGGTAGTCAAATAAACAACATCTTTGTTGCCACCTTTTAAAGTTTGTCCCGTCAAACTTCTCAGGTTTTCACCATGGTTACCAAACACCACTGTAGGCATTTGCAATCAATAGTCCGACCCGTTGTATAATTTGGTATCAAAGCCATGGTTGGCTAAACTTCTTTTGACTGGGTCTGAAGACAGAGTTTATGACAGTTAATTATTTCAAGATTTATTACACAGTACTAAATTTATTCTTCTATTGATTAGTAACACTGCTCAATTGTCTTTGATTAGTATGCTCTGAATTATATCACAGTTGCCTCTTATTGGATCTTCTGTGAATAAATTCATCAGAAAACTAAGATACAATTGAATAACTGAACACTTTAGAAGGAATTCTTTTAGTTAGGATTTTCGAATCTAATTTATACTAAGAAGCCGAAGGATGCCTTGTTAAGAGTCAACATAACTGGCATAAAGTAAGATGTAGTATAAATATGATTTTGAGCAGTACTCTTCGAGAAAATCGTGAAATAAATTTTTGGTCATAAATACTCTTCTATCATATTCAATTATCTCTTACCATGTCTACAAACACATCCTCAAGTCTAGTTACTCTTCCAGATCTACCTCGTACCTCATCTTCACATCTTTCTATTGTTTATGAACTAGATTATGTTTCAGAAGATAATAAATATCCTTTATCTGCTTTTCCAAATGTTAATCCTATGATGTTGAATCATTGTTTGAACTTACTTATGAACCATCCCCAGGCTCCTTAATGGTCATCACCTATACAGATGAGGAACATATCCCCTCTAATGAAGATTCTGATTCAGACTCTTCCAAACCTTTTTTTTGTTATCTCAGAGACTCTCTTTAACACTTCCATCATGACCATAACAAAAAATCCATATTCCCTAGTCTATGTACAGATCATTTCGCATCACAAGTGTTTAGCCACCCTTGTGATAGCTTTGTTGAATACTGGTGCAGCTGCCACTGTCATGAACCCTGATATCCTCCCAGAAACCTTTTGGACTCCATATTTCAAAACCTTCACTGCAACTAATGGCAATCACTTTGTCATTGATAAGATAATAAAACCCATTAATATCCAACTCTTCCCAAACCTAACTGCCACTCACAGATTCCTTGATTCAAAACTCCCACAAAAATATATTGTTATAGGGTTCGACCTCTTCAGCCAGGTCCCTCATCTCTCATTTACCCCAAAAGGAATTGTTTACAAAGGCCAACTGATGAAGAACCGCAAGGTTCGACTTAAGTTGAGCCCGATCTTTCTTCAATTCTCGAACTAGTTTCTATGGGAATTTAATCAACGCAACTCTAAGGGAAGGTTAATTAACAATGGAGGCTGAAACACCACAACTAGAGAAACAAGCTAGTTGATACAGTAACTCAAGAATGAATGAATTTCTATCCAGAAGTTCAAACACGAGAAGCTAAGGAATAACCTTACCAAAATATCAATATATCTAACGTAAATATTAAAGTGGCCGAAATCTCCCTTAAGTAGGTTGAGATTTCAGTTACAACCAATAAAGAAATAAGAGTCCTTAAAGGATTAAGACTCTTGAAAACAAATAAGAGTCCTTGAAGAATTAGGACTCTTGAATAACAACTTGCTATCAAGTAACTACCTAAACAAGATAATAGGCACATGTTCCTATTATCTTGGTGGCTAGAAAACAAACTAACTACCAAATCTATGAAGAGTCCTAGTTGCATTAGGACTCTTTATTAACAAACTAACTAACACATGGACAACATGTCCTTTATTATAGCAACTCTTGCTATACACGAAACTAAGTAATTAAATATGCTGAAAAACAATTAAAGTCTAGTTAATTGTACACAAAAAGTCTAAAATGCCCTTTTAGATTCGTCCCAATTCTGGACAGCTTGTTGGGCCAACTTGCACGACGATTTCGGATGTCAAGAAGGCAGAATCTGATCTTGGGTTCTTCATGAAAGTTGTAGATATGCCTCTTATATTTAATATGCAACTGGAATCAGCTCTATTAGATAAACGGATAGAAAGTTATGACTATTCTGCCAAACTGTTGTAAAGCTGTCCAATCCCTCATCATCTTGTATGATTACTAAAATGCCCTTCTTAGCCTCTTTGCTTGATAGGGCCTAATTGTACACTTGTGACTTGAGAGGCTGCCTCGTATAACATTCCTAGATGTAACTTAGCATCCTCTTCATACCTTAGAACTCGGGTCAATGATGTAGATAGTTGCTTCACGTCCCTTGTTCTAAGTCTCGTGCTTAGTCGATGTATGTGCTCCTTTGACTTGGGCAGCCTCGAGGTTGGTACCGTATCATCCCCTCCCCCTTGAAAAGCCTGATTCGTCCTCGAATCATCACCAAGATCAGTCACATAATCTGAAAAATTTGCAAAAGGGAGCAAGTTAGAAATAAAGAAAGTAGAATGTCTATCGTACTTACCTTGTAAAGAGATTTTATGGCGGCTGTCCCAAAAGAATTGTATCTCTTTTTTCTCCCTTATGGCAGCAAGCTTGCTACGATCACGAACAAAACGCTTACAAGAACTTGTCAACTCAAATAATGAACGAATGCGATTTGAACTAGTTGTATTCGACCATTCCTCAATTGTCAGTAACCTCTACGGTTCAATTTTAATATTTTGGAAATTCATGATGCAACTAAGAAGGTTAATAGAATGAGTGTAATAAACATACTTTTCAATCTTAGCATCGAAGGTTTGTGTATTTATAATAGAAAAAACAGCCCTAAGATGTTTACTAAAACGCTCTCGGTTTGCACTATAAATAAACATATTATCAAAGCAATAAATCGGATGTCTATACTTAAAAGTTATGTGATTAATATGTAGATTATCCGTATTTATTCTAAAAGTCCTTTCATGCTTAGGTTCATTTACCGGAATAAAATAAGGACTTAAAGACTTACTTACCTCCTTCTTTGCACAAATTAACTCACCCTGGTTTTGAAGGCTAATTAGAAACCTTCTCGGCAACTACTTAGGGAAGACGTCATGGAATTTCTGAAAAATAGCAAGACTAGATGTAGAAAAAGACGTTAGAGTAAAAGAAAAAGCGTTAGTAAAAAGGTTCCTTGCGGTTCCTTTTTGTAAGCCCTAAGGGCGAACAAACTCTGTTTTTGATAATGGTCAAACATTTGATGTTGTGACTAATGTCTTATATCTTTGTGATAGAATATCGAAACTCGTTGTGGAAGCTCTAAGTTCTTCAATCAAGCTATAAACAAGATCTTCAAGGCACATTTCATCAAGATTGAAGATTGAAGACTTAGGTTTGGTTAGGATAGCTTTATATTTATTAGTCGTTATCTTATAAGCTCTCTAACCAATGCTCTAAATGAACTTAAGCATACAACACTAGAGTCTTGCATACATATTAAACACGTTTTCATAAGGCTAAGTTTCAAACTAAGCCTTACATGTGTTCGTATTTCAAAAAGCCTTTGTTTTCAAAGTTCAATTCTTTTAAAACGGTTTTTCGAAATGCTTTTAATTGTTACATATCAAGAAAACATTTTAGACTTCAAAAGATTTCATTAAAAGTGAAAAATCAACTTCTCTCTAAGTACCGGAAGTCGGATCATCCGACCTTTCCTCGGATCAACCGAGGAGAAACTGAGAGTTGCATTTTACAGGCTCGGTCGACCAAAGCCGTGTTCGGTCGACCGAAGTTATGTTCGGTCCACCGAGGTCCCTAAACGGTCAACCGAACTCTGAAAAAAACTAGCCGTTATCTGACCGTTTTAAAGTCGTTTTTTGGACGTTTTTTAATACTATAAAAGCTCTAAAGCTGTATATTCCTATGACACCAACCAGAACTGATCTACATTGAATATACAAAAGCTCTAGCTCTTCAAAAGCATATCCATCTCTTTTTATGTATTAAAAAGTTCAAATCCATCTCATATATGCAAGACACAAAGTGTTGAATTCAAAAGTTCAAAAGAGCATTAAAGTGTGATCTTAAAAGGTATCCTTACTCCACTTCTTGAGTGTGAAAATTGTATCTTTATATCTTCATCTTTCCCTTTCTAAGTGATTGGGTATTAGTTGTGTTTAGTCCTACTTAGTGTTGGGCTTTGTACTCTTAGTGAGTGTTGATTGTAATTGTGGTTATTTGAGTAAAACTCTTTGTGAGTTAGCCACAAGTGTAAAAAGATCTTCTTAGTGAAGTTGTTGAAAATCCTTGGGTGAAACTCAAGGTAGTGGACGTAGATTCTTTGTGAATCGAACCACTCTAAATCCGGTGTCTTGCACTTCTTGTTTTCATATTTGCTCTACAAATCTCCAAGCTTCATATACAAGTTCTACACTTCTATATCTCAAAGAAAAAGAAGCCACTTTTTATAAAAACCCAATTCACCCCCCTCTTGTGTTTTTCACTTTTAAATCCAACAAAACAACAAGTTGTTTTGCTTGAATCGCACTATCTACCTTTCCGGAATTAACGTACAAACATTCTTTTCTCACACTTAGAGCGATTGCCTTTTTTCTCACTTTTGGCTCGGCTTTTTCTATGATTTTTACCTCTGATTTTACCTCATGGGTAGGATCACTCGTATGTTTCAACTCACTCTCCTTTTTCTCTCTTGGAACATCATCTAAAGGTTGTGAATGAAGTGGCTTTATCGTACCAAAGGTTGATTCCCATCTTCCGGAAGTTCCTCCAACTTGTCGGTTTCTTTCTCAAAATCAGATTCTTCGGTTTTGTTATCACTAACCCATGTTCCATCATCCAACATGATCATAGTACTCTTGTTAGGGCAGTCCCTAGCAAAGTGTCCTTTGCCCATACATTTAAAACATTCCCGAACAAGATTTGGATTAGAATTTACCCTCGTATTGGCCGAAACGGTTGAATTTTGTGACCTTACTGCCCCAAACTGCCCCGTGGCTGTTTTTGCATCATTAAAGACCTCTTTACCCTTACTTTGGCTGGGCAAAACAGTAGAAAAATTCTGGGGTGGATTCGGCTCCTTCCAAGGTAGGAAAGTTGCCGTTTTTGCCCTTAAACTCTTTTCCTTTTGCTTTGTTACAAAACGGTACGTCATTACCTCTTTCATCTCATCCCATGTATCAACTTCTAGACACCCAACTCTCACCCTTGTTTTGACTTCTCTATCCCACCAAATAGAAGCATATCCGCAAAATTCCATGGCTGCCAATTTCACTTTCGTTTTCTCGGAATAATTGTTGACAGAAAAAACATGGTCAGCTTTACGAATCCAATCTAAAAATAATTGAGGATCATTTGTACCTTCGAAAGATGGAATCTTTGTCAAGATTGAATCAAGATTGTTGTCATAACGCTGAAATTGGTCCCCTCTTCTCGGCTCAAAAATATGATTGTTGATCAACCGATTTGGTGGCGGATTTGGAGGTGGCCTAGGCTGCTCAACTTCATTAACCAATTGAAGATTGTTCTCGGCATTGTCTTGAGGAAGACGTTGCTGATTTGCAATTTGTTGAAAACCGGCCATTTGTCCTTGCATTGAATTCATTCTTCCCGACATCTCCGTCATCATTTGAAGCAACTTTTCCATATCAGAAATTTCACCTTTCTTTGATGGAGATCCTTCAAAAGACATTGTTATAAGATAAGAAAAACAAAAGAAAACACTCAAAAACGTTAGATAGCAAAGAAAGATTCACTCTTTATTCCAACACCGCTCGTATAGAACTTCAAACTCTAGATTTAAAGAATGGGTTCCTAACTTGTTGCGTTGACACAAGGCTGAAAAATAAGGAAAGAAATCCTATCTTTGACCTAAACAAAAAGCTTTAGAAAGAAAAAGATGAAGAAACGAATTCCTAATCGAGAAAAGAAACCGGTTCTTGATGATCTTGATCTTCTTGATGTTCTTGATTTTCTTGATCTTCTTGTTTGCTTGAATTTTCCCTTGATCTTGACCGAATTTATCAAGTAGTGAGGCTCTATCGCTATCAAAACTCAATTTATGGTATGTGTGTCGGCTCAAAATTACAAGGAGGAACGTTTGCCAATTCTTGGACGAGGCTCGATCGCTATCAATCCAAGAAGTTTGCTTTTGGCTTTATAGTTCACTATTCTATCTATACTAACTTGGCTGCCAATTTCTTTACACCAAGAGGCTTTTTCTTTATAACAATCGGCTGCCAATATTCATATAATGTCGCGGCTTTTGTATTTTGTTTTGGTCAATTTCTGCAAACAAGAAAAAAAATTTGTGCGTAGGGTACACCGGGAATTGGAGAAGAACCTTTTACTCTGATACCACCTAATGAAGAACCGCAAGGTTTGACTTAAGTTGAGCCCGATCTTTCTTCAATTCTCGAACTAGTTTCTATGGGAATTTAATCAACGCAACTCTAAGGGAAGGTTAATTAACAATGGAGGCTGAAACACCACAACTAGAGAAACAAGCTAGTTGATACAGTAACTCAAGAATGAATGAATTTCTATCCAGAAGTTCAAACACGAGAAGCTAAGGAATAACCTTACCAAAATATCAATATATCTAACGTAAATATTAAAGTGGCCGAAATCTCCCTTAAGTAGGTTGAGATTTCAGTTACAACCAATAAAGAAATAAGAGTCCTTAAATGATTAAGACTCTTGAAAACAAATAAGAGTCCTTGAAGAATTAGGACTCTTGAATAACAACTTGCTATCAAGTAACTACCTAAACAAGATAATAGGCACATGTTCCTATTATCTTGGTGGCTAGAAAACAAACTAACTACCAAATCTATGAAGAGTCCTAGTTGCATTAGGACTCTTTATTAACAAACTAACTAACACATGGACAACATGTCCTTTATTATAGCAACTCTTGCTATACACGAAACTAAGTAATTAAATATGCTGAAAAACAATTAAAGTCTAGTTAATTGTACACAAAAAGTCTAAAATGCCCTTTTAGATTCGTCCCAATTCTGGACAGCTTGTTGGGCCAACTTGCACGACGATTTCGGATGTCAAGAAGGCAGAATCTGATCTTGGGTTCTTCATGAAAGTTGTAGATATGCCTCTTATATTTAATATGCAACTGGAATCAGCTCTATTAGATAAACGGATAGAAAGTTATGACTATTCTGCCAAACTGTTGTAAAGCTGTCCAATCCCTCATCATCTTGTATGATTACTAAAATGCCCTTCTTAGCCTCTTTGCTTGATAGGGCCTAATTGTACACTTGTGACTTGAGAGGCTGCCTCGTATAACATTCCTAGATGTAACTTAGCATCCTCTTCATACCTTAGAACTCGGGTCAATGATGTAGATAGTTGCTTCACGTCCCTTGTTCTAAGTCTCGTGCTTAGTCGATGTATGTGCTCCTTTGACTTGGGCAGCCTCGAGGTTGGTACCGTATCACCAACTTCTTCCCTGGACAACATGTTTCCACTTTTTCCTGTTCCCCGAGTCTTGTGAGTCCAGTCTTCTCCAGTCAGTCCAAACAGATATTATCACTTAGTCATTGAACAGTCTCATTCAGAATTTTTAACTAAATGATCAAAACCATTGAGGAGAAATTCTGAGTTTTATATAACACTTCCATTTGAAACCGCCATACAGGTTACTCTTCAAAAGGAAAGTCATAGTGGGATGTCTCCAGAACACTATGAACTAGCTACAAGTGAGTTGCAGTAACTTCTGGATGAAAAGCTTATCAAACCCACTTTTTCCTCGTTGGCTTCAGAGGCTTTTTATGTCAATGAGACAGTACAAGAAAACAGTTAAATAGCAACCGAAATTTTTGGGCACGCCGTTAACGACTGAATATCGACCAAATTGAAACCGAAAAATTAATGGTCGCTATTCCGTCGCTACTGCGTCTGTCATATCGGTCCCGTTGACCAAATTAAAACGACATTGTTTTGTTCACCTTTAACGACCGAATACCGACAGAAATTAACGACCGTTTACTGAGGGAATACATAACGGCGTCAAAACGACGTCGTTTTGATGTTTTATTTCTCCAAAAAAATTAAGGTTTAAAATTAATTAAAATGACGTCGTTTTGTTCACCTTTAACGACCCAATACCGACGAATTTTAACGACAGATTACCTACGGAATACATAACGGTGTATATTTATCAAGTTATAGATGAAGGACAAAAAACGACGTCGTTTTGTTTACCTTAACGACTGAAGACGGACGGACGTTAACGACCGAATACCGACAGAATACGTGACGGTGTTTTTTTTATCAAGTTATAGATGAAGGAAAAAAAACGACGTCGTTTCGTTTACCTTACCGACCGAAGACCGTCGGACTTTAACGACCGAATACCTACGGAATTGGTAACGACCGAATGCCGACCAATATTGCAAAACGACGTCGTTTTGTAACTAAATCCAAATAAAACCCCCAGATCACATCGGTCAGAGAAATCCAAAATCCCTAAAATTTCTAACGTCGCGATCCTTCTTCTCCAATTGAGATCGCCGCCTGAGTCCACCACTTGAGAATGCCGCAATCACTTCAAATCCGCAACTCCTAGGTTGACTTCAGTTCTGCCCCAGCTCCGAAGTCAAGCTCCACCGTCGCGCCACCACTTCGAATCCGCCACCAAGCCCACTTCCGAGTCCGACATCGGTAAGGTTTTTGGGATAGAAGCCCTAATTACATTATATTGTACCAACTTTTCTGTTCTAAGCATTAGTTTGGCATCAATGTTTCTTTAATTATAGATTAGAAAAAAAAATCACGTTTTAGAATGGTAATCTTATTGATATGCTTTTTCGAATGAAAGAATCAATAAGCATGTCATAAACTTGATTTTCTGTCACTCGTATTTGTTCGAATGAAAGAATTAGGAAATTGTGAGATTGCATTCAGATACTACTTTCTTCAAGTTGTTTGTTTTTGTATTGTCGTGCTTTTCGTTTTGCAATTTGTAGAAATGATTGTTTACTTCATGTTGACAATGATTTTTTAATTGACTTAGGTGTTTGGTAACATACTTTTTTCAAGTTAATTATTGTACATGCATTGCCATCTTATTATGGTAAGGTTTAATCAATTTTGAAAACTTGATTTTGAAATGAATAACTAATAATCTATGTACAAAGAAACGGGAGCTGATTAGACTATTGAAATGGACGCATTGGCCTTACTTGTCTTACTTCATAACTCCAGAATTAGTCTGAACTTAAAAGATAAGCAATTAAATGGCTCGGGTCGCAATTTTGAGGACTTTAAACATATTCTTGAAGTTGTGTGATATATGATGATATCATTTAACGATTCGTGTTGTAATATGTATTTCAGAGATGCATCCAAAGGTTCTATTAGAGCGTGCTTACCATTTAGTAAACCAACAGCGTCTGCTGCGCCCTACCTCCCAACCAGGTTCATCATTTGACTTGCGGTCGACTCCGCCATCTGCCCCCGAGACTGCTACGACACCTCTATCACAGTCTGCTGATGCACGTGCATCTCGGGATACGTCTGCGTCAGCACCAGCCACTGAGTTTGCGCTGGTAGTAGGATCAGTGACTCACCAGTCTACTGTCCCACAGACGGCGACTGATACCACTGGTGGAGAGGCGATTACAGTAGATACTCATATTCTCTTGCAACCTACTCTTGGCACGTAAGTTATTTTTTATTTATTTCCTTTAAAAATCAAGTTAATTATACTTCTTGTAATCATTATAGTCTCTAATTAAATTTTTTATCGGCTAATATAGTTTTATATTGAGATCCAGTTGTTCCGCCGCCATTACCGCTATATTTCAAGGGCTTTTCAAAGGGGGCATATAGCACCATAAATGATGTTCCCCCGAAAGAAGAAAAAATGTGGTAGGATGAGTTCACGGTAAGTTTATTTTAAACTAAGATAAAGTAGCAAATAAGTTTGAATTTACCAGTCTTCGAATTTACTTATCTAACATTATTTCAAAATACCGAAAATGTATCGATGGCCACCAGAGCATGAGGCGGGCATCAATTCAGGTTGGCGTACCTTACTCAGTGGTATTATGGGTGACGTGAGGAAAAATAATAAGAGGCCCAAATGGGTTTGTGAGACAGACTGGGCGCGACTTCAAGAGTATTGGGCAACTCCGGCTTTTGTTGCTAAGTCTAGACAGGCATAAAAAAATCGGAAGGACGGAAGGGGTAGCAAAGGCCCAATGAAGCACACAGGCGGTTCACTTAGCCACATTGAGCACCATGAGAGACTGGTACTTATATTATTTTTCACATTCATATATTTTATGTGTTTATGTATTATTTAATATTTTAATGATTTTTGTTAATAGGAAAAGGAGGCCGAACATTCAATCCCATTCCCGGTGGGTTACGATTGGACGCATCAACACCATATCTGCCCAAAGAAAGGCGAATGGGTTGATCAAGAATCTAGACAGTTATCTGTATTATTTCACTAATGTTTCCCCTTTTTTGATATTTAGTTATGTATTGTGATAACTGTGAAAACCTGACATTTTATTTGACAGGGGGTGTTCCATGCGGTTTATCACTACACCTCAAACGAAACAACTCAAGCCGGCCAGCCTCCTACGGATTTGCCGACTCAGATTGATCTTTTTACTGAGGCGGCTGGTGGGCTAAAAAAGGGAAATGTAACCGGACTAGGTTCGTTCTTCAATGTGGTAAAGGCAATGAAGCGAGATAGCCAGATAGTCTCACATTTAGATATGGAGCAAAGAATGGAAATAATGGAAGCAAATTGGAAGAAAAAGTTTGTCAATAAAGAAAGAGAATACAAGAGGAGGGAAAAAAAGAGAAACAAGACATTAGCTAGTACCTTATTTGAAATATTATCAAATAAGGGCACTATATTAAGTGCCTCTGAGCTAGAAGCTAAATTGAGTAATATAGATGATGATGAGCTAGATTCAGACTTTGTCGATGATCCCTTAACTGTCGATAAAGTTTTGGGGCGTCAATAGATGATGTAGTTTATTTTGTATAATATTGAACTAGTGTTATGTTTTTTTTTTTTTGTATAATATTGAACTATTGTATGTTTTTTTTTGCGTTATAACTATTTTATATTGTGTAATACTTATGTTTTTAGTATAATAGTGAACTAGTTATGTTTTCTGGTGATTTTGGATTTATTTGGGTCTGTTTTCTGTTGAATTGTGGCAGGGGATATACTGAGTTTTTACCATTATGTTTCTGGAAAACTGGCTATTTACCGACCGAATTAAGACGGACTAGCGACCATTCTAAGGGTATAGGGTTAGGGTTGGGCGACTGATTAGTGACCGAAAATAGACAACGACGTCATTTTACCATACTCTGTCGCTATATATCATAGGGGCGACCGAATAGCGACCGAATTCGTTATATCGGTCGCAATTCGGTCGCTATTCTATTACCAAGTCCATCTTTTTAATAAATAGTGGGATTCTTATTAAGAGATAGAACTATTTTATGTACTATAACTAATATATATACACACACACACACATTAACATGAATAGTCATAGTAAAAATTATACTTATTTATAAAATACCTAAATAGTCTCAAAGCAGAACAATTCAAGTAATACATTAGTGTATATATTTACCTGAATCATTAAGTAATGTAGTTGAAATTTTAATAATTGCATATTAATAAACAAATAATTACTAAAATATTCATATTAGTTCTATTCTGAACGATGTCGATTTTAGATTTATATTTGTTTTTTTAACTGGGTACGTCACTATATATCATAGGGGCGACCGAATTCGTCGTATCGGTCGCAATTCGATCGTTATTCTATTACCAAGTCCGTCTTTTTAATAAATAACGGGGTTCTTATTAAGAGATAGAACTATTTTATGTACTATAATTAATATATATATATATACACACACACACACACACACACACACACACACACACACATTAACATGAATAGTCATAGTAAATATGATACTTATTTATAAAATACCTAAATAGTCTCGAAGCAGAACAATTCAAGTAATAAATTAGTATATACATTTACGTGAATTATTAAGTAATGTAGTTATCTAAGGTTCCTTAGCCCAGTGGGGCAAGGGCCTCAAGGTTGTGGGTTCGATACCCACCTCACACAAGGGGAATGATTTAATTGTCATTTCTTTTTGTTTCCTTGTGTGGGTCTTATACTCCCCCTCATGGGGCACCCGCTCAACGGGACTTCTACTACTCCCCTCACGGGGCACCCGCTCAACGGGCTTCTACTATTTCTCCTCTGGTGAGGTCCAATAAATAATTGTATAAAAAAAAGTAATGTAGTTAAAATTTTAATAATTGCATATTAATAAACAAATAATTACTAAAATATCCATATTAGTTCGTATTCGCATTCTGAACGATGTCGGTTTTAGATTTATAATTTTTTTTAACTGAGCCAAGTCCGTCTTTTTAATAAATAGCGGGGTTCTTATTAAGAGATAGAACTATTTTATGTACTACAACTAATATATATATATATATAGGCACATTAACATGAATAGTCATAGTAAAAATTATACTTATGTATAAAATACCTAAATAGTTTTGAAGCAGAACAATTCAAGTAATACATTAATATATAAATTTACGTGAATCATTAAGTAATGTAGTTAAAAATTTTAATAATTGCATTACTAAAATATTCATATTAGTTCGTATTCGCATTCTGAACGATATCGGTTTTATATTTATAATTTTTTTAACTGAGTCCGTCACTAATTAGATCAGGGGCGACCGAACTAGTTCAAGGGCGACCGAATAGTGACAGAATTCGTCACGTCAGTCACAATTCGGTCTCTAGTAAGAAAAGATCAAACGACGTCATTTTACAAGTTTGTGTGTCTTCATTATTTCGAAACAGCGCAAGTGTTTAAGCACCCTATGACGACGTCGTTTTCTTTTATAGTGGGCGGCCGAATTCGTCACATCCGTCGCAATTCGGTCGCTAGTAAGAAAAGATCAAACGACGTCGTTATTCCAGTTTGTGTGCCTTGATTATTTCGAAACAACACAACTGTTTAAGCACCCCATGACGACGTCGTTTTGTTTTTTAGTGGGCAACCGAATTCCTCACATCAGTTGCAATTCGGTCGCTGATTAAACGACGTCGTTATTCCAGTTTGTGTGCCTTGATTATTTCGAAACAACACAACTGTTTAAGCACCCCATGATGACGTCGTTTTGTTTTTTAGTGGGCAACCGAATTCGTCACATCAGTTGCAATTCGGTCGCTATTAAAATGACGTCCTTTTGTTTCCCTTACCGACCGAATTTCGACGGATTTTAACGACTAATTACCGACCTAATACGTAACGGAGTATTAAAACGACGTTGTTTAAGCATTTTGTTTCTCTAAAAAAAAGAAAAGAAAAGAAAAGGAAGACTCTTCTTCCTTCTTCCATCGCGTTTTTTTAGTCAAAATCCCTAATTGGTTATTCCTCCTTCTTCCTACCCCGCGACCTCTACCTCCAACCCACTACCTCCACCTCCGATCAGGCCTCACCATCACAGCCGTTTCTCCTTCCAATTGAGGTTGTTTCTTTTTCCACGCATTTTCTTTCTCTAAAGAAACCACCACCGTCAAACTCGCCACCTCCAACTCCTACTCCGACCACCACCGTCGCGTTCTCTCCGTCAATTGAGGTCGTTGAACACCGCCCTCCTCACCCCTGATTTGTCCTCACCATTTCAGCACCTATATTCAAAGGTAATATTTTCACTACCTATATTCAATTTTGGGAATTAATTATAAGACTAAATCTCCTCTGAACTAAGATCCGAGCTTCCTTGTTACCAAATATAGACGAAAATAATCGCCTAAAAACAATACCCATTGACACACCAAAAAAATGGAATTAAGATCAGTAAAGCAGTCCTCCCTGTTACATTTAGCAAATAAAAAAACAAATTACAAATTTGAGGATATTTGTGAAAAAATGGGGATTTTTTAGGGCAAAATTGATGAAGATTTTCAACAAGATGAAAATGAGGAAGACTGCTTTTATTTGTTAACTGATCGTTATTTGTGAAAATGAGGAAGACTGATTTTTAACAAGATGAAAATTGATGAAGATTTTTAACAAGATGAAAATGAAGAAGACTGCAAAATGGGTCCCTTCTCCCACTGTGTGGAATCGAACGCGGAAGATGTGAAAGAAAGCTAAAATGGGTACTATGTATGGACTAATATTTTATTTTATTTAAATATAAGCGAGCACATCACAAATTTGCGATGTCAAACTAAGTATTCTAGTTCGACTTGTTTAACATTTGAGCCATGTTATTAAGTTCGAATTTGAGTTTAAACTCGAAAAAATCAAAGTCAAGTTGTGCTCAAACAATTTGATAAAAGCCAATTCAATTATAGTCCTTCTATTGAATATTGACCACCTTTGCTCTTTTCCCCCCCGCTAAGTTTGCCTTTGCTTTTCAATAATGGTAACATTAATATATAAATTAACATTCATTGGAATGATTGGAAATGACGAGTATGAAATCCATGCGAGGCCATTTCAAAACTTAATTCAACTTTTGATTTCCTTTTACCTTAGAAATAAGGCCGACTGAAACCAATATGTTTATCTTCTGAGTAGATTTTCAAACCCTGTAATACATTACATCTTTCCTTTTGGCATAAGTCAAGAGAAGTATTTGATGTTTGTATGTTGTTTGCCTTTTCCTTTTATACTTTCTTTGATATTTATGTTTATACAGGGGAAGAAGCAGGAATTGCTATTGTATCTGTTAGTAGTGCCCTAGGACCATTAGCATATGTTGTACGTTTTATATCTTTTTGAGCATTTAATCTGAATAGTTAATTTTGCTTATAAACATCAAATGCGTGATTTGATAGTAAACTCATTTGCTTATGTAATTACTATTCTAGTTGTCCCTAGTTTTATGTAATCTACTTTACAATGAAATAAAACTAGTATGATGTTTGATTGATGATTATGTTTTACTAATCATGTGTAATGAGTACAAATCATATCATAGATGCAATGTATTGAGATATACCGTATCGGACGTGATCCGTTAGAGAAGTAATACTTCATGGTCCTTAGTCATAAGTATTACTTCCTCAATACTATTTTAGAATCCTTAGACCTTATGTCTCCATTGATTCTAGCATGAATGGAGTCACGTTTTATGACTCGATTAAATGCGTTGCT